>JACCIC010000019.1:4612500-4625000 GCA_018907035.1 Sycobia sp. Sy_11
GTATTTGCCGACGAAAATTTGTGCCTGGCATAAATTACGATAACACAGATATAGAATATGCGATGAAGAGACCAGTGGGGCGATGCATTGAAATAATAAAGATCAATTGGCGCCTACTGCTATGGCTCGGAGAAAACTTTTGTTTTTTTTTTTTTGTTTTTTTTTCTTGTTGATATTTTCTCGTTAAACGTGCAGCGTATCAAATGTAAGAAGATTCCTCTTCTGCAAAACGTTGAACTTTACGATGGTAGGGAAAGATGGATATTCGAATGATTTCGATTTTTTAAAATAATTTTTCGTATTATCATTGCACTTGATCCAGCGTCTTTGCAGCATCAATATTCCTTGCCGGTGACCGACGGCGCGGAAGTTTGCGAAAGTATTCAGCTTCGTCAGGACGAGAGATAAAATTCCCTCAGACCCGATGCGAATTTCTTCAAGTTTTGGGGAGCTACGGAAGTTTTAGCGTGTCGAATCAGAAGAATAGTGATGATGATGCATCGTCACCCTTGCATTACGAATCTTGGAATACAAAGGTCTTCTAGACGTCGTCTTTACTAGACGTCGACCCAACCTCGTACACAGCGGCTGCTGCAAGATTACTGTAAAGTTTAGTTTAAGCCAGGCGTCTTCCTGCGGGCTTCGATGTCGAGTCCGAAGAAGGTCGAATGACGATATCAACGTTCATCTCCGAATACCTTGCTAACTTTTGCAAGGTGGTCAATTAACGCAATCCCCTTAGGGGCCCCAAACACGATGATCTTAGCGGTCACGTGCGATCGATCGCTGCTTTCTTTGACGTCTCACACGTCCATCGTCATATTGGCCAGCAAGAACTTTTTCGATGATTTCCGGTGGGGTTGCAGTTTTTCTGAGATCTTCACGTTGGCCATCCTTGAGCGATCGAACATCGTGCTCAATTTTAGCTACCTACTTTTTGACGACTGGCACAGAAGATGCAGAGTTCCTGTCAAATTTTGTCATTTGCAGAACGAATGTTCTAAACAATCTCAGCAAAGTTAAACAGTTCTAAACGAAATTATCAACCTGGAATGTAAGACAGTATCGAGGAACATCCTATGCTAAGTTTCCCATCTATCTGATAACCTTAATTGTTTCTGCACATTATCGAAATGATAAAACAATTCAGTTGATTTGTATTATGTGCATAAAGCAAAAATATAGTTCTTGATTTTATGAATATAATATAGAGAAAATTATTAGGTCCCTGAATAGAGGACTGGTAATACAAAAAAAAATATTAAGTCATTGTTAAATTAAAAAGCAATCTTTTTCAACAGGAAAGCTTTACAATTTGATCCGGATAATTCACAGACGATTCTTCGATGAAAATCTCACAAGAGCGATAGCTCGAGAAGCAGCAACGTACAAAGTCTCTCCTCTGCGAGCGCGTAATTCTCAATAAGTTCGTTATACACGAACCTTGTCTGATAAATGAGATCGTCCTGGGACCTAATAAGGTGGCTTATTAACTTTCTCCCTCCCTTGCTTTTGGCCTCTATCCCAGGATCCGCTGCGCTAAATAAATTACCAAAACATTGCCGAGCAGCAGCGCGAGGCTGCGAAAAATTTATTTGTGTATCACGTCCTACGCATCGATGTAAATCTTAATTAATCTCGGCAAATCTGATTTGACGAAACGCGGAAAATTGAGCCGACTAATGGAGAAAATTATATTGTACTCTGTAAATTCTTTGTTATATGATTAATTTTCGATTCTTACAATAAAAGTCCGTTAGCTCGATAAAATACTCAAAGTGAATTATTAAGTAAAATAGTAGTACCAATTACAATAAAACAATATGTGGTGTATTTATAATGCCCTGTAAAAATATATTTAAAAATTGTATCAAAGACGTGTCTAAGAAAGTATCACTTCCATACTTCTTCAAAAAGAATACGTACGATTTTGGTCAGGATATTGATGATAATTTTTCTGGTAAATATGAAATAAGTTTATTTTGACTTTTATGAACAACCGTCATAAAAACATTAATAATGTAAATTCTACTAATTTTCTTAATTTCACGTTAACTCATTCGAAGATAATTTAATTCATTAATAACATCAATGTTTCAATTTCTACTATTGTAAATCAATCGTAAAATATTACATAAAATTAAATACTTATCTAATTTAACATTATACTCAACAAAATAATCATTATATAAGTAAACTAGGCACTAAAAAAATATTTATAAAAATAAATTACACGCACTAAAAATTTTAGCATGAAATATTCACTTTATTGATTCTATTATGGGTAATATAATTATTTTAATACGATTTAAATCAATTACAAAATATTTTTATAATTGTCCTTTTTTCAGCAAAAAGCTCTTATGATTGAATTCACTGTATACCATTTGTAAGTGACAGAATGTACGAGCATCTCATATAAATAAAAATAATTGATAATCGATGTTTGTAATCTATGTTAATAATAATAATAATAATAATAATATCCATTACAAACAAATAAGAGAAAATTCTAAACATCTTATGAAGATTTTTTATAACCTAGGTTGACTAACTGTTTTTATTTTTCTAAATAAAAAAATTTAGAAATATTTTGGTCCATCAAACATATTATAATAGGTATTTCTGAATATGGTTTTAATCTTTCCACTTAAAATTCTACAATGTTAAAGAATTTGGAAATAGTACAAATAATAAATACAGTTATGATTAACAAAAATATCACTAAAGATAGTCGAAGGATCTAATGGAACAATTATTATATCTCATTTTTGGCTCCCATCTTTCTCTCTTCTACATTATTCTTCGAGAATGGCTTACCTATCTTAACAATTCTTCAAATCAGCTTGATCTTAACTTGTTGAAAACTATTTTTTTAAATTACATTTCACAAAACATAGAGTTTTCTATCAATTAGATTATGCTTTTTTATACATTATATACAATCGAAAATTAAAAGACTCAATTGTTCGAATGACGAAGATTCCCATTCGCCCTCTTATTGTTTTTTTTTTTTTTTTTTGCAAAATGTACACCTACAAGCTTCGCTTTTTATTATTACGATTCCAGGATGACGACTCAAAAATAATCTCGCTCCAACTCCTCTATATATACACACTTTGTAAAATTTTCCCCAGGATCTTACTCGGGGATTTTCTTCATTTTTCCCCTCCCTCCCGACCCGACTATTACCCCGGCATTCCGCTCGCGCTTAACCCAAATATTCTCCCCTCTACCTTCCCCCCTCCCTCGCAACCGCCCCAATCTCATCTACCGCAGAATCTAAAGCGTCGCAATAAGTAAGCCAGCCGCCCGCCCGGCGTCTTCCGAGCCGCGCGTGAAATGCGAAGCTCGCGCGCGTTATACGCCCGCGCCCTCTCGGGAAAATTAGAAATTTACGACAATGACGAAAGTCAACCCAGCGGGGGCTCCGCTTCCATTTGCTGCGCTTCCACCCCGCCCTCCATCCCTACCTATTGCACTCTATCTCTCTTCGTCCTCGCGCGCAGTGTCTAAAAGTCAAGTAGTCCCTCTTATCGGCCAGGTGACATCTTCATCGCGAGAGCGCGCGAGCACTTCCAAGAGAAATTACTCTCCCGCGGAGAGAATCAAGAGAGAGAGGGAGAGAGAGAGAGAGAGAGAGAAATAGAGAGTCGGCTGCGCGCCGGTGTCACGAGCAGTCTCTAAAGTGAGGATGCGCGAGGCGGAGAGATAGAGTTAGAGGAAGGAGGAGAGGAGGAAGAGCGAGAGCATAGCACAAAGCTGATAATACGTTATTAATATGCCCGACAATTTCTATCTCTCTCTCTCTCTCTCTCTCTCTCTCTCTCTCTGTCTCACACACGCAGGCACATACACACTCGCGGAGGCCAATCCGAGGCGAGCGCGCGCGCGCGCGCGCTCTGTCAGAGACACGCCTTTGAAAAGGCTGACTCGCCGTAGAGGGGCGCGCTTACGTTACTCACGTGCCGAAGTGGTGCTTAAACAGGGAGAATCCCCCTGCCTCCGACCGCCAACCCCTCTCCCGTTCTGCCGATTGTTCAAAGGCATTATCGTGCGCGTTCCCCAAATTCTTCGCTCGCTAGGTCGGCGCGCGCGGCCGCGCGAACTCGCGTCGAGACGACGGCGGAAATTCGTTCGGGCGAGGGCCTCGGAAGGGTCAGAGGAAGTAAATTCGCTCACCGGAGGATTGGATTTTTCCACTGGCCCGATTAATGCGGCAGTGCTAATGGATCTATATACACGGTCCATTATGCGCATACGTATACTGTCATAAGGGGAGCGGAGCGCGCGGCTCTTTTGTCCGGGCCCGAGGCCTGCGCCTCCGATGATAATCGAAACCCGCGCCCACGCCCCGTCGTTATGAAAACGGGATTCCTGTCGGGCCGGGGCGGTTCGGCGGGGATTGGGAGGACGAGGGAGGGGCTAGGCGGATTTATCTCGAAACCGACGCGTGCGAATTCCGCAATTAAAGCGCCGCAGCCGCAGCAGCGGCCGACTATCCGTCTATAGTATAACGCGCGGATCATTGTTCGCGTGTCCCGCTGCTTCGTGATTCGCTTACCAGGCGTGGGGGCGTCAAAAGAAACGAACTTTCCCGTTCGCGTGACTCGTGTGCGTTACCGATCAGCGGACCAAAAAAAAAAAAACGCGCCGGAGGCACACGAGCGGCCGCCGCCGCCGCGGTGAAAGCAGAGGCGATAAAAAAGAACGAAGGAGAACATACGGAGCCGCATGTACGGCTGGGTGTCGAATGTAAAGCCCAAAAAGTTCGTCGCACAAGGTATACCCGACTCATCATCGGACGAGATGAAATATACCTGTACAGGTATATATTATGTATAAAAAAATCGGCAACCCGCGCGGTGGCTCGATTTCTGCCGCGCGCATTTGTTGCTTTACGCCGCCACTTCGTTGTGATTTGACGATACGAAGCTGTTCGAGCAGGAGCGAAAAAAGAGCGGATGTGCGCGCCGACGTCGTGGATAATGAGCGATGATTTTCCGTCCGTGGTCGCGGAGGAGTTACTATTTTAATAGCTAAAAGCTAGGATCGCCGCTGATTGAAGTTCCGGTGAGCTTTATCTAAATTAGCGTGCAAGTTAGATATTATCATGTAGTATCACCGCAAATGGATGCAAAGACACCGAAAATGTTTCTAACCATGAGAAATATTTCATATTTTGTAAATTCAATGCAACGCGGATAGAATATAAACAAAGAGGAATTCTAGTAAAATAATAATAGTCCGAATGATATTTTAGAATTTTACTAATTGATTGAGTAAATTAGTGAAGTAACACGAAGCTCAATGATTGCGAAGTATTTGTAATATGCGTGAGTTCGTGTCATTTCCAGAACTCTGTTTCGTAAAGTTCAAAACAGTTGGAACAAAAGTTATTAATTGTCTTGATTATAGACGCACTGACAGTAACAGTGGCAGCGAAGTTGTGCCACAAAACCGCGGGGGGCTATGCCACGCGCCTCGTTCAAAAAAAAAAAAAAAAAAAAAAAAACAACAACAACATCCCGTTCGTAATCAGGATCCTGTGCACGCGTTACGGAAACTACGATTTTCGGTCGATTTTCAATAATGATCCGCCTATCAGCTTTGCTCTACGTCTGCTGGATAGATGTGGCTCGCTATCGGTCCCAGCTATTACGCGATAAACGCTCGAGCTTCCCTAATGACACAAGAAGGTGTCGATCTGAATTATGCGCGCGGACGTAAATACGTGCCTAAGTCGTGTCAACAAGCGCTGATCAATTCGAATATTTTGCCCCAGTTGGACGCGCCCTTGGCGGGACTGTTCGAATCAACGGTATTTGTATCGTGAGAGCACCGGTTGCCCCGGATTCGTCATAGAGGCAAACTGAACGCAGTACAATGTCGAGAGAAACCATCGGGAGCCAGTATCCGTGAAAAGCGCGCGGGACACTTACTCGTATGGCTCATTGCTTTCTGGGTACAGGGTTCGCGAAGTTAACGATCTGGCACCTCGTCGCGATCGGTATCCCGGCGATTTCATCGACGCGAAGAATTATATCACGGTTTCGCGGTCGAGCTTACAGTTTTCTAAGCTTTGCCTTTCAGAACTCGAAAGAAATTCCAGGTATAGTGCGGATAATAGGCTCGTCTATAAATAAATCTTTAATTGACTTCAATTCGAGTTCGTTGTTTTGTTTGAAATGGGAAGAAAAATTTTCAAAACTCAATATTTCATAAATAACATTAACGATGATTACATTTCGCAAAAAAATCTTGCGATAGTAATAAAAAAATATATTTAATGGGACAAATAACGATGAGAGAGGTTTTTGCTTTTGCCTGATCGATTACCAAAAGTCACGAGAATTAGCTATCATATATTTTTATTATCTCGAGCATTCCGTAAAAAACTCTATGGTAGGATAAACAAGAATCCATATTTCATTACAAAAATAGAATAAAAGAATAGATTAGGCTATATATATATATATATATATATATATATATATATATATATATATATATGCGTGTGTGGGTGTGTGTATACTCCAACAATGTATGCACATTCGTCATATTGGCCTTAGGTAGAGTCTTCCAAGACTTAACTTTCCCAAATTTTTTTCCCACCATTAATATCGTTAGTTAAGTAATGAGTAATAGGGAAAAAAGAAGGGAGCAGGGGGCGGAGGAAGACAAAAACAGAGAAAGAGAGGAGAAGGGTGAGAGGGTTGAGCAGAGTGCGCGTAACATCCCGGCGCTCGGGTCGAACATCGGCCCACGCTACTGCCCTGTCAAGTCCACCTCCATCAATCAATATCCACTCGCTTCCGAGCCTCTCTACCCACCCCCCGCCCCTTTCTCAATCTCCCCCGCTCGCCCTTTGCCATACCCCTCTCTGTCTCTCTCTCTCTCGCTTCCTCTTCCGTGCTTTGTCCCTCGAGCCTCCCCACTCCCCGCACCCCCCCTACTCCTCCCCGTCCCGCTTGCTCTCACGGCCCCCGCGTCTCTGGCACTTCGGCTTCGACGTCCCGAGAATCTGCAGATGCAGCTGGATGAACGCGGAGCATTTTGCCACTCTATCGACGATAGATAAACTTACACGGGAACGTTTTTAAGATAATTGACTACACCTGCGAACCTTGTTACGATCGATTTTCTCATATGTACATGCCATATATAATCCTAATCGCTAATCTTTGTTTATTATATTGCAGAATTTTATCCCAATCAATCTCTATAATTAAGTGGATGAAATGAACTCTCGACAAAGCACGACGATGGATTATTGACGCGATACCCTTTATTGGATAAGTGCTTCAGCCAAATGCCATTTTAAAGTCGACCCACGAAAATACTGAATTTACTGAAAATTTTCACAGAATCATACACTCCTTTTTCCAACGTACGCTAAAACTTCCGCCGCCATTTTTCACAGAAATTTTCTCTGTACTCTATGTTTCAAATTTTACGCAATACATCAAGTTTTATGGCTTTAGAAAATATATAAGACTATTATATTTCATTGCCTTCTATGGGGCACTTAATTATGGTCCTTGACTATATATATATATAAATCTTATACTTATTTTAATAAATTTTTAAAATTTATAGGAATTGGTCGTCGAACGAAAATGCATCATTCGCCTTCCATTATTACAGGTCACTAACCCTCACCGTGCAGTTTTTAATTCGTTCCCATACCTATACGGCAGAGCGCAAATCTCTCTATTATTCCACTCTTTTTCCTTCTCCTTCTCGTTTCGCTCAAATAAAAGTAGCCGCAGTTAAATTTTAATCAAATCCTCGATCTTATTCTCTCACGGTGGCTCTGACTTTGAGACGCATAATTTTCCATACGCTCTTCCCACCCCGACTGCCTGGATTTCGAGTCTCTCTCTCTCTCTCTCTCCTCTCTCTCTCTCTCGCTCTCTCTCTCTCTCTCTGTCGCCCACTCTCGTTTCCGACGCGCTTAGGTAGGGACGAAATAAACATTTTAATGGCCTCTTATTCATTAAGAAAGCAGTTAAATTAACGAATCTCTACACCGGCTGTGGAGCGAACTTTTTCTCTTCCGCGGGCGGTGGGGGGAGAATAACCGTTTTATTCCTACAAAGGCCGCGCCGCCACCCCGCCCGCCTCCCCCCCCCGCTAATTACGGGCGAGGCGGTTGGTCCCGTCGAGCGTGTCAAAGTCGGCCCGCAATAATTAAATTACATGAATTTTTTCCCGCGGACCTTTCGAAATAATTAGGTCGGGGAAATGTGGAAATGCGCGCTGGCGGCAGTCCCCTATAAAAGTGCGCTTCGAGCAATTTGTTTACTTCCGTTTTTTTCTTCTTGCCTTTCGAAATTTCACGTTCACTCGGCGTGCGTTTTATTTAACATGTATTTCCAGCGTGAACGAATTCAGCTAGAAATATTCACGTTACAATTATAAATAAAAAAAAAAAAAATGAAGATTTCTAATTATATCAAATATTTATCGCCAATGAAGGATGATTTTCACTTATGAATCATCGTATGACCGAGTTTTCTGCTAAAATAGCATAAAATTCTTCCCTCCCTATGTACCGATTTATCGTTCGTAAATTTTGAATAAGATTTTTATAGAGTGTATACGGGGAGGGAGCGTGCAATCCTCCAAATATGTAAACGGCGAGGAAAATAAGCGAGTGACATTGGGTAGCGTTATTTGCACGCGTGTACATCATTCTTCTGCCTTTAAGCGCGGTGTTCTTACCCCAGCGCCGCGAATCCGCCGCGATTATATTTAATCTCCCCGTAATTTTCCGCGTCACGCGTCCCTCCTAATTCTTGTATCGGACACGCCTCCCCACCATCCCGTATATATATGTGTGTGTGTGTGAGTGTGTGTGTGTATAATGATAATAATAATTCAAGTACCCTCCTCCCCCCGCCGATGCACGCGTATTTCGGGCATCCCGGGCCGTCACGCGGGGCGACGCACGGATCCTCCACCCGACCCCCCTTGCCGTGCGATGATAATTATTATCGGTCGAAGAGAGAGATAGGTCAATTGATGAGAGAGAGAGAGAGAGAGCGCAGTGAGTGGACCGCGGTCAATCGATAATTCTGACCGGGCGATTGCGTGCGTCAGCGAACTCTGCGCACAATGCCGAATCAGACGTGGAGCGAGTGAGAGAGAGAGAGAGAGAGAGAGAGAGAGAGAGAGAGAAGAAGAGGGAATGGATGGACTGCGAGGGTGCAGGGGGCGAGGGGCAGCTGCATTTTCCATTTAATTTCTGCGCGATAAGTAATTTCCGGAAATGGACTCTCTCACTCTCTCCCTCTCTCTCTCCCTCTCTCTCCCTCGCTCGTCCGCCCGTTTTCAATTTACAATGCGCCGTGCCGCTCGCTGAGCATATATATGCGTGCGTGGCACGGGATTTCGCCTCTCCTCCACCCCCCTCCACTAACTCATTCCACCTCGTCTGTCTTTCCTCTGTACCGATTAAAATTAACTCCGGTTAGCAACGCGCTTTATTTGGATAATATTTATAAACAGCTTCGTTTCCATCCCTATCCCTCTTCATAATTCGTCCGAGCGGGGACGAACGCGCGTTTATTACACCAAAGTGAGCGCGAGAGAGGAAGAATGAGAGAGGAAGAGCGAGAGAGAGAGAGAGAGAGAGAGAGAGTTAGAGAGAAGTTGGAGAACTTGTTAGGGTTGGTGACGTTATTCCAGGGAATGGGACTAAGGGAAGAAGCTCAATTAGTTGAAGAAGTGTTTAATTTTTTTTCTTCAAACTCTTCGTCGGCATTAAAGAATAGCTGTGGAGCCAGAAAGCGAAAATATTTGTAATAGTTTCAATTAATTTCAAGCAACCTGTGATCGATTTGTATTGATTTAAATTCATACAGCGTTAACAAAATTATTGTTTATAGAGGATCAGAAATTAATGTCCACTAAATATGGCTATTATATGAAACATTAGAACTGAAGCGCCATTTTAATCACGAATAAACCTTTTATTAAATTTTATTTAATTTTAAATTAAAAACAGAACAATGGCATAGTCGAATGAATACATTTCTAATTTAATTAACGACGTTACGTCAGTTAAATATTCAATATTTGGTGGAGGAAAATTTGGCGAGTGCTCCAATTAATTCAAATTACAATACTATAGAATTTCGAATCGTGTTTCAATATATATTATATACGTCTGTATTTTTATTTTCATATAATTATATATTTTCCTTAATGATTGTTTCAATAATAGATATTTTTAATTAATACAATTACCGTTAATATTGATAGAATTTCCATATTGATTTAACATTGTGCCCAGCATAAATTATAATATAACGATGCATTTGATAACAGTACAGTCCGAATAAAATCAAATAGTATAAAATGACTTTGTACCATTCTAACCACGAAACGTCAGCATCGTGGCGTAAAAAGCGAATCAAAATTGGAGTGTAAGTTAAATTTTCTCATGCGTCGACAATAGTTTAATAAACATTTTTACAACATTGACTCGGTCGTCCTTCATAATGGCCGCGCAACCTTTCACTAATTGGATTGCATCGATAACACGGGATCGAATATTCATCCATGACATATACCCAGCGGCTTAATTCAAAATCCGAGGGATTTAGTTGAAAAGCCGAGAATCACGGGAACGTCGAACGACGGGCGTCGGAGAATGGCGGTGGGGCCAAGCACGAGGTCCGTCGCAGTGGCAGTATTAAAATGAAATTCGAATCAACGCACTTTGTCCATTTACAAATTTTTTTAGTTTGCCCCCCCCCCTCGGTCCTCCGATTGTTCGACGACGCCGAAAAGAATCCCGACGAACGAGGCTCGCGACATTTGCGCCCCCCTCCCCCGAGGACGACAGATCGCCCTCTTCCTCGCACGTTCGCACTCTGTCTTCTTTCGACTCTGTCTTCTTTTCGACTTCTCTTCCAGGAGCCAGAAGTTGTTGGGGGTAGGGTAGGGGAGAAAGAGAGAGACAGAGAGAGAGAGAGAGAGAGAGAGAGAGAGAGAAAGCTGCTACGTACGAACCCGAGAAAAGCCAAGAAAAACGAAATGAAGGGGAAGAGGCTTTCAAGGGCTTACTTTCCTCAAATCCTTAAAAGATTCTTTATCAAACGTATTTCCCGAATTTCATTCTTTTTTTTCATACCTTCTCTTCCACCCCTTGACTATTCTTCTTGGTCGCTTCTGTCTTTCTCTTTCTCTCTCTCTGCCGTCCCATACCTCCGTCGTTTCTTACGCAGCGCGCGTAGCAATAGAGGATTTCGTCCTTTCTTCTCCCCCCCCCCCACTCGCGCCAAGGCGCGCGTTATATAAGAACTGGAAGTTGTTTTTCTTTTTTTAAGGAAGTTTAAAGGGTTTCCCGGAGGATAATGGCGAGGACGAAGTGTGGTTTATCGACACGATCATTATAAATTTCCCTGATACAGTGAATTTTTGCTGGATTTATACTATCTTCTGTTTGGAAATTTTTAACGTTTTAAAGAGGCACGGTTTGTATGAATTTGCGCCGTGGACGGACGCAATGGATTTAAAGGAAGCTAGAATAGCCGGGACTATAATTGTGATTTTAAAGGATCGCTCATTCTTTGCCTCGGCGATTTTTTCCATCTCGAATATCCTCTCTGTATATAAAAAAAAAAATAGAAAGAATGGATGACCTGCTCTCCCCTTTCCTTACGTAAGGCCGTAACTTTCATTTAATCAATAAATATTTTAAATTGTATGAGAAGATACAGTGTTATATAAAATATGATTAGCTAAAATTATATAATTTTATAATTAGACTTATAAATAGTACATTCATCTTCATATACAAATACACTCCACTGCGATATAAATTTCACATAAAATAAGTGATTAATCTTTTTCGTAAACGTAACTGAAACTGTGAATCTAATGCATTTTCCTTCGATCGCAAATAATAAAAGTGAAACAAATTATTGCAACAAATCGATTCATTCAGCGTTTTCTTCGCTCGTATGTTCTTCCTTTTTAATGCATAGCACACAATCGTCTCATTGCACATCAGTCGATATCATGATTACTCATACATCCTAACTCAGTCCTCATTGCATCGACTCTAGCGGCATTTATAGAATTGAAGTTCAATCCGTATATATCCATTTTATTACAAAGCCTTTATTTAATTTGTGATTATATGCTGAGACAAAACAAGGAATCGTGCAACATTTGAACGAAATTACGTGGATATCTTCTCATTCTTTATCATCTATTTGTCTTTATGGCTATTAATCTTCTTTTTATTAGAAATTACTGTACTTAGATTCGAGGTATTATATGTTTTATTTTTTATTTTAAAAGTAATTATGGACAATACACGTAAAATATTATTTGCTACAACTAAACCCAACTTTTAAGTTTTTATAAGAGGATCGAACATTTTTACTTATTGTGAAACTGCGTTATGACAGTGAGATAAATATTTTATTAAAAATCACTAGGTAGACTACATATATATTAGTAGTGTTAATATAATTAATAAT